>JALIZF010001599.1:440000-467809 GCA_029948255.1 Telmatactis stephensoni | reverse complement strand
ATCGACTGCAGTGCAAAGTCATGTCTAAACTTGCTTCGGTACTTCGATGGTCTTACTCCTGAAATAGCTTGTACTAATACTAGGAATTTAATGATCTAAAAGGCTTCTTCTTTAAACAACGTCTGTATATATATATTTTTCGTGTGTATTGAACATGTCTGCTGGGAGTGTTTGTAGTTTTATCTATAGTCTGATTTCTACATAAATCGTGAAAAGCAAATATCGTTGATCTGTGAATAGTTCGGGACTCCTTCGGGAGTCCCGGAATAAAAAAACATATTTCCTTTAATCTCGTACCCAGAGCCCACATTACTTTCGGCCTGAGGTCAATTCCATCTAGCATGCGCAGTAGCATACTTTAACAATGTTCGAGTGAGTGAGTGACATAGGTTACTACTTTATGTATGACACCATTCTAGTCAGACAATAGATAGATTGAATAGTGCCATTTCATGTTGTCATACATGAAGTAGTACGCTGTCATTTGCATATTTGGACCCCTCACTATAACTCGTGGATTTGCAATCCACGAGTTAAAAAGTACAATATAAAATACTGGAATATATATAAAAATGTTCTAGACATCTTTATCTCTATAGCAAATGTGGACACTATATATACCAATTGGGATTTTGCCCGCCAGTAAAAGACTACTTCGACCGATATATACAGATGTGACGAAGGAAACAAAACGGTAATTATCTCGCTTTCGTTTGTAGACTCCTTAATCTCGCCGTTGATATGAGATTGCTTTTCCATTGATGTAAAATTTAATTCATATCAAAGGCTCCAAATAATCTCTCGTTTGTGACAGTTTGCGAACAGCTCTGACACTTGTCATTTCCCGATATTAAACTGCTATGTCCAAAGGAGGCGTTCTTTGACAAGATTGTTCGGCGGTTCAAGTTCCGGTAAGAAATGAGATTGCACAGCTAAATAAAAAAGTTATGATCTATCAACTTATATTACAATTTTTAAACAGGTGAACTGGTTAGTTCGCCGACTTTGTCATTTGAAATCCAATAGGGCCAATCCGGCATTTAAATGAGTACTAATTTTTGTGCTTTTCCATGAACCCCATGCAAGGCTCGGTTCGCACGACGACATAAGCATAGCCAAAAGCATGCATAAGCATAACCATAAGAAACAAAACTTTTCAATTTTCTTATGCTCATGCTTATGACGTTATGGTGCGTGTGTGAACCGGTAAAAAACGCTTATGCTTATGTCTATGCTTATGTCGTCGTGTGAACCGGGCCTAAATTAAAAGCATTTGACTTGCTTTTCCTGGTGGAGAGCACATCCATGACCTTGGAAAAATACTTCACAGATTATCAATCTTTCTAGCTTTTTTATTCAAATTCTTAGTTTTCGGCCAACATTTTACTATTAATGTTTTGGAATCCTTGTTTTGCAGTGTGTTTTTGTTAATGCGAAGAGCAAAAAAGAATTCAAGAGAATTCATCAAATGTTTATGAATTTCCGTGGACAGCATTGTGAAATGGCTGTGAAATGCATGACACACGTCACGTATAAAGAAGTTTCCGTTTCCAAGCAATGTCGATGTGGAAAACTACTAGAGAGTCTTTCTGTTTCACTTTACCTGAATCTGTTTCGTTTTATTGTAATGTTTTCAACAGACAACTACCGAGAAAGGAGGAACCTCTCGAAATACGATTAAGCTAACTGTATCTTTAGATCTGAGAGAATCTTTCTTCAGACTCTTCAAACAAACTTTACTGAGTTCCTTCTTCAAAAACAAGACTTTGAACGTGAAAATGACAGGAAAACAATTTTTCCCGTTTTTTATTTCTATTTTTGGACTTGTTTCCGATGGCTGAACTATGACTGATTGATGATATTTTAATGTGTTTGGAAGAAAAAGAAATTATGACTTGATAAAACTTCAACATGCACATATAAGTAAAGTTCATAGTGCTGGTTGAAATCAAATCAATTAGTGTACTTACGTAAAGATCCACAAACTGATAAAATGTACATCCTTGTTTCTCAACCATCAAGGAAGTACCCTCATCTTGAATTCCCTTCTTATAGAGATAACACAATCCAATATTCACAGTTTGCTGGCAAAAAACTACCGAAATACATTGTCGCTTTTGAAGACAGTTGTGAGCACAACCAAATGGATTTGTCGTTCTTGAAGTCTGAAAAGCAGCTGCTCTGAAAAAGCTATTTAGTCGAACCCTTATAGCTCCCGCAAAAGATCGTTCGTCCCTTAAAAGTCCACAAGAAGGGTCATACAAACTTGCAAAATACGTCAGTAGCAATCCAAACCATTTCAATTGCTCTTTTGCCATTATTGTACGCGGAGGAGTTCGTGTAAGATGCTTGCTTTGATGTTTATGTTCTCCTACTGAACAGACAGACTTTCCAAACAGCGGCCTTTCCACTAACAATTGGTTTTAGAATGGCTGTATTTCGGGAACTAAATATTTCCTGTATGATTCAGGAGCACATCCGACCAGCCATTTTTCATGCGACTCTTATGACCTATTTGCCTTAAAAAGTGAATGGATTTCACCAAAGTAAACAACCAACGATTCAGCTGCCACAAAAAGCTCGTATGTTTGAGGTTTTTCTGTCTCTAAACAAATACCATAAAACAAATCTAGAATCTAAAGAGCTCTTAAGCAATCATCACAAAGGATTTGATAAAAAACACCCTTAATCTGTCTAGGAGTCTGAGTCGAAAGTCTGCTCAAAAACTAAGAAAACCAGGTTGTGATCAAAGTGTCTCTCCCTTATTAACTTCCATTTTTAAATTATCCATTTGCTAGAGGCTGTCTATTTGGGGATATCTGTCCTAATTTGGGGCGACAAAACTGTTGTTTACACTTCAATAGTGTTAGTCTTCAAATGGTAAACTTTTTGGTCTAATTTTTTACACTTAACTGTCTTAAATAAGAAAGATGACATTTATGCACAAACATGTATACTTGTCGGCAGCTTTTTCTCGTGGGATGTCGTTTGCTGCGGACGATATTTCTTTTTTCCCCTTTTTTTTCAACTTTGATTTCTATTTTGTGTAGCTGGATACATTAAGTTATTGCCCTCACTGTAGCGTTCCTTTCCGCCTTGTTTAGTAATCGCCAACCGGAAATTAAAGAATCTACGATGGTGAACCAAGCAAAAGTCTGTGAAAATGTCTGTCCATGAGCGAGCATGTATGACCCTTTTGCAATTTATTGTGAATGGTCATGATCTGATCTTCGAGAGCGTCCACAAGGGGGCGTGACGCTTCGTGTGTCAAAATCTCCTTTCGGCCAGAGTTACAATAAACTTCTTGAATACCTTGAGAAAGTTATAATCTAGCACAATATAACTGATTTGAAAAATAATAATGATGAAATATACCACGCCCCAAAAATTGCTAATTTTCCCCCTCCCACGTAATTTTTTGTTCGTCTTGCCCCTATAGGCAAGATAGTTTCAACGACTAAATTGGTGTGTAGCTCATGTGTCCCACTCAATTTGACTCTGACTGGATCGATTCCCTATGACCCATATTTTATTTTCATCGGGGATGATCGTGGAGAATTTTCATTTTTATTCCTAAAAGGTACATTGGCGTGGCTCAAACTATTTTTAAGATTGGTGCATATGCATATGAAGGGTTTTGCCCCTCAGGCCGTGTTCCCGGGTTTAAATTTTTTTTTGATTAAAGAAACTGCTGGTCAGCGGTTTTTTAACACTAATTAAATTCATTAAATTTAAGGCGCTGTTACACTGTGCAATTTTCCCCAGCAACTGGCCAAAAATATTGCAAGTTTCTAGGGAAAATTGCAAAGTGTAACAGCGCCATAATTTTCTCTGCAACTTGTTTTGAAACGCCGTTGCGAGACAAGTTGCTGGGAAAATTGCACAGTGTAACAGCGCCTTTATGGATACCCTCATTTTCTCCCTAAATTATTACTCCTATACACAGCCTACAAAGCAGATGTGCAGAGAAATTGAATTAAAATACAGAATTCAGTAAAAGTTCACGCTGGCATGGAAATGAGGCTTAATAGCCCTAGAATCCAAAATGGTGTCTATGAATTGGGATGCGGAAGCTGTAAGTGTCGAGACGTTTCTGGTTCTGTCACTCGTGAAAACCAAGCTTTAGAAAATGGAACTCGAAGTAGTTTGCTTGGTGCAGAGTTTGAAGAACTTACTAAGTGTTATCATCAAATGGTCCAGAACCGTTTGCTTCGAACTGAGAAAGTTGTGAACGTCTCAAGGGGTCAGGTTGGTATCATGGAGCATTCTGACTACGCTACACAAGAGCATTCGTAAGATTGTTTGTTAGGACTCTTTAGCCAGTCATGGGCGGTACAACAACCTAGACAAAAGTGATAGATGCAAGATCCCCTGATACGAAAAATCGCTCAACCACGTAAAAAAATTCCCTGAAGGTGTGGCCAAAAACCCGTGGAAATTGCGGACCTAATGCAGAATTACAGAGCAACCAGGAAAACTCTTAGCTTGAGGGTTAGAGAGCTTCCTAAACGATGTTTACAATAATAACTGAGGACATTAAAAGGGAACAAATTGTCATAACGAAAAAGAAAAAAAATACAAGAATTACAAAGCAGTGTTGACATGCAGTTAAGCCTGACCGGCCTAGATGACCAATTCCTTCCTGCACATGCTATATATACTAGTTACCCATGAGACTTTGCCCATCCCAAACCTTTTTACCGTGTCGGCAGAATATCAATTTCTGACAACGCTCCTGACTGTCAGAAATTGCATACTTTACGAGGTGAAAATTCAGCTCACAGAAATACTGGCTATAATTGTCACCCCCTGTAATTAAAATGTTGTTAGTAAACTGACTGTTCTTATAAAATTGCTTGCATTTTGTTGTATTTATATTGTGAAAAATCGTCGAAATTGTCATACAACCATATAAATGATTATCACTTTTTATCGCAAAACAATATAAGCTTTAGTTTTTGTGAAAGAGTCGTGCATTGTAACCTGCTAAATATATTTCAAAACAATCAAAAAACGTACTTTACGATGACAAATTCTGTTGTTTTTGGCTGATTTTTACGTGTATACACCTATTTCAAAAAAGGTTGTCACCGCTAAGAGCGATAGGCGATAGGTAATAGGTCATTCCAAGACCGCAAAGCAATTGATTTACATATGAATAGCCAAATATTTGATGGAAGAGTGTAAAGAAAGATTTAGGATGGCTTAATTAAGAAATCAATAGTGCTTTGCGGTCTTGGAATGACCTATTACCTATCGCCTATCGCTCTTAGCGGTGACAACCTTTTTTGAAATAGGTGTATACAGCAGAAAGAAAAGTGTTGACACAACTTCGTTCGAAGCCGTGGGTTTACTGGGGAAATAAACCACGGTTTTCCAGCCAATCAGAGCGCGCGTTAGAAAAAAGCTCCATTATAATTTCTTTTGTTTTAACAAAAGAAGTGACCACATGATACATACAATACAACCCTCTTTTACCATGCCAGCTCCGACGTTTACTGTCATGAATATGTCGGATAAATGCTTAGTTTACAGAATACTAAGCTGAGCAAACGCACTGACTCTGAATGGAAAATCATGACAATTAACAATAGTTAATCAACTGCAGTTACCATATGACTTAAAATGGTGTCAACTCTCTAGGGTGACCACCTCCTTTAAGCGACCACTTTAACTTGACATTTGGGTGGTCAGTTACGGGAGGTTTGACTGTAGCTGTTTTATGGAAATCGTTATTCTTGAAGATATTTACACAAATTTAGACCCCCTTTGGTGTCAACTCTCGTAGGTGACCACCTCCCTTAAGCGACCACTTTAACTTGACATTTTGGGTGGTCAGTTATACGGAAGGTGTTTGAATGTATTTCACTTAAAAGTTAAAGCCCTCTAAGAGGACATGTGGTTACTGGTCAAATGATAAATAAACAAGCAAAGCAATTAAACAAATAAACAAACAAACCAACAAAAATAAATAGAAAAGAAAGAAAGAATGCTTTCGAGAAAAAAAATATATAATTTTTCTGTCAATATGGAGTCTACGAGAATGATGAAAGTGCTCCAAAAAGTCCTCCAAATTATATATTACAAAGAAGAAAATGACAAACTGGGCAAACCACAACTTTCTATTCCTAAAAGTTTTGAGGTTGCTGAACAAACAGAACAGTCTTTGTAGTCACATCTGGACTCATTGGCTCTTTGTTAAATGACTAATTAAATTCAAAAATAATTTTCTTTTAACTAATACTACAATGTCATGCACTGTCCTCATAGAAGACTTTTATGGCTGAATATATGATGTGTAATAATACTACATAAGCTAATTGACGATTATAAACTTGACACAGTAGACCTGTGTAGAGCACGAGGTAAGTCGAGTTGTATTACCGAAAAAAATTTACCGAGATGAGATCGTGTGCCTAAAAATCGTTACTTTGCTTGTACATAAATCTAAAACAGTTAAACCAACAAACAAATAAATAGAAAGAAAGAAAATAAATAAAAGGAATAAAACAGGACTGTTTCATTGTCTAGGAATGCATTTGTATTTTGACTGTAAAATGCAGATATTTCTTTAAAAGATTATTTTAATCGTGAAAATCGAAAAGAGAATTCGGGTAATTCTCGGGCTAACTCGTTTTCGATTGGCGTCGGAACCTCGGGAAGTCACGGACTTACTTACACCGATGATAACATAGTGGTTATGGCTTGGTAACCAAGCCAGTAACCACAAAAAGATACCATGTTCACCACTTACTTAATTTCACAAAAATAGAATGGAAACTTCATTTTGATATATCTGACTACTTTATTTTAATCTCGTCGCATTAAGGCTCATTTCTAGTTCTTTTAAAGGCCATTAGCGCTAAGCCAGGATTAAATAGAAAACATAAATTCGTAATCCAGAATTAATATTAAATGCTTTTTGAAAAAAAATCATCCATTTCTCTATCCAACGGCATATAGTTTATGCACCACAGAAGCAGATTAATAGTCGCTCGGTTTTATCCCGGGAGGGGGATGTCTATATACAATTAATAATTAATATATGGGCGTGTGTTGTCCTAAAGGGTGATTTTGTCGTAACTGAAATATACATTGTTTTGATCTGATATAGTGTATATTTCAGTTAAGAAAAAATCACCTTTTCGTCTGAAAAATTAAAGCATGCAAGAAAAAACTTCTTTTTTTATCTGAAATATATAGGGTAAGGCTTTCGTTTATTGTGGCACACAACCCCTCCCGGAGTTTTAGCTTACAACTGTGGTGACAACATTTACGGTATTAGCTTTAAAGTCACATAACCATCACCGCTGTTGTACCCTGGCGTTATTGTTCCATCAGAGGGAGCATATGAACATCCGCCCTCAGCAAAATTAAACCGTGACCCATTCGAAAACAATTTTAACGTGACCTTTCCACCCTTATATCCACCACCACCCCCTGGGGCATTGCTACATGCCCCTCCCCCACCAAAGCCACCGTCACAGAACAGTTTATCAGTTGTCCCGCCTTCTCCACCATCAATAAAAGATCCTCCACCACTACTACAAAGGTTGTTTACACATACGCTACTTTTAAAACACTTGCCTTGTTTACTAAAACCACCTCCTCCCCCTGAGGAAGTTGTACCACCCTCGACACACACCTCTCCACCAGTGGTATCTCGACCACAGAATTGTCGACCATGTCCACCATCCGCTTTCTTACCTCCCCCACCACCACCCCCAGCAACAAGAAGTGGGTTGTCATAATTTTGCGTATAGGAGACGACAAACGTTCCCCCGCCCCCTCCCCCTACACTGCTACCATCTTTTGTTTCGCCTTTCTGTCCAACAATTATTTTTAAATTGTCACCTCTCTTAAGTATGATCGTTCCGTTCACTAATGCTCCCTTCCCTCCCTTACTACCATGAGTCCCATTGCCTCCAGCGGCCCCACAAGCTGTCACGTGATATTTTCCCGTCATTGGAGCCAACCATATTTGGATTCCATTGATTACAAGGGTAGTATCCATGACTGTATCTCTGTATTCTGTATTGGAAGAAGGACCTTGTCTTCCTTTAGAACCCAGAGTCGTAAATTTGAACATTGCATTTGGGTCTGAAGAAACAATTTGGTAATTCATGAGTGGTTGCGGTCACACACTGGGGCATTGAGCAATTTAGTAACTCAGTCTTAACAAAAGCCCATTCTTGGTGCCATAGCTTTACTTCGCATTATGTTTCGTTAATGTTTCTCTGGGGAGAAACGTAATGCAAGCCAAAGTTTGGCACCCCGGGTAACCAAAAATTGACTATGACAAAAATTGTTATGGAATCCTTTGATACTCGTTGTGGCCACAGCCAATAAATGCTTCCAGCCCTTAAGCCCTCATACAAAAATAGCCATGACAACATTTGTATGTATATATATTATGTATGCACAGATCGAATTCTAAACACACATTCAGTTTGTCAAAGGAAAAGGCCAGTGAGATTTTAATTGCCCATAACAAGGAAAACTGTACAAGGTTTGAAGATCGTCACCAGAAATTAAACTAACTGACCTTGGCATTAAAGTTGGTTGTAAAGTTGTCCTAGAAGGTTATTGTATTGCCAATTTACATCATCTAACTACAAATCTATATTAATAAGTACGACTCTAGTGTGTAAACCTTAGGAAGTTAGAATGTATCTATTGTTTCACTATACCAAGAGTCCATGACCATACGTATTCCTGCTCTTTTATTTTTCCCCGGTGCTCATGCGTAATATTGACAAAAGAAAAGCCGAGTTCGCCTGCCATATACAAAGGAATAAAAACGAGGCTATGTGCTAAAACTTTTGCCTTGTTACGGATGGCTGAGCTTTATTATGCATATAGCCTCGTCTTGATTCTTTTGTATGTGGCAAGCGAAGTGTATCTCGGAAGTCGGCTATTCCAAACTCCTCAAAATTACAAACCGTCACCGAAGCCCATATGAACGCCTGCATTACAGCCGGGCTACAAGGTAACTCTCGAACTTTTCGGATATATATATAAACTGGCATTATTTCTCAGGTATCGAGTTTGACTGGCCGGGTACCTTTTATTTCCTGGCATTTGTCTCCTGTCCAGAGAGTCGGGCACGAACAACGATAATCATCTGACGTCTCATCATAAATGCAGGAGCCACCATTCTCACAACGTACAAAACGACAGTCATCCTAAGGAAAGAAAAATGCCATAGCAATCGTAAGGGCGTAGCCAAGATCTTTCAGAAAGGCATCTATATATCATCGGGCAACTTTGGCTCGATTCGGCGTGATATCACAGGGCGAGTTTGGTCGACCATGGTTCGTATTATACCCATGGCGAGACCAAACGAGACCTGAAATCTGCTGAATCGAGCTAAAAGTTGCCCGATTTATATATTTATCATCCCAATTTTTTGCCGAAGAAGAGTTTTTGGATGAGAATGATAGTTTAAAACACATTGAACTAATTAGCATATTGCCGGCGCGCGTACGTGTTTGAGAAGTGGCGGGAAAAATTAATCTCACGCGATTTTCTTGAAAAATTTCGACTAACTTTTGCATATGCATGAATGACATTTTTCCTTAATTTGCAAAACGAGTTAATAAAAAATAAAGCCTTTACAGGTTTTTAGAAGCCAGTTTCAATGTACTGTCCGTGATATTTTGGGATATTAAGACATTGTCCTGCATGGAATTCATTCATCGAATTCGCGCAGCCAGAGTAATTACCTGCTCTGGTTATGACACTAGCTCTAACTTATCACTCAAACAGCTTGGTTTTGAAAAACCGCAGGTTAAAAGGAGCAAACAGAAAGCTGTAATGGTGTACAAATCTTTGAATGCTCTTACTCCTAGTTATCTAGAGGACTTGTTCACCATTAAGAGTGCTCCTTATATATTTAGGGACTCTGAAAACAAACTTACTATTCCTAAACCGCGAACAGAATACTGCAAGCGAAGCTTCAGTTACATCAGTTCTGTACTATGGAATGGATTTTCTGTCGAACTGAGAAAGTCAAGCTCACTCACTCAATTTAAAAGAGGACTTGACAATTTTTATTCGAAATCGGATTCCCACACGGCAAACATGTAAACCAGTTTTTATTTATCTTTTTTGTAAATATATGCTGATGTTTTTAGCGTGTCTAAATAAAGTTGTGTCTGTCTGTCTGACAGTAGATCTCGCTTCTGAATGGCTAATTAATCTTAGTGAGATAATAAGGAGGAGGAAAAAGAAATCCTCGCCAAGGAACTGCGCAGTAAGAGAGAAACAAGCGCGCATCACGTGATGTGATATGTGTTGCTCCCCTTTGGGCTATTGGGAGCGCCATCCACTTTCGCACGCTGAAAGTTCTTATTTAAATAATATTTTATTTGACCATGCATTCACTCCCACCGCTAGTCGAAGTCATTCGAAATAACTAAAACAAAAGCGACCAGAAGGAGTTTTAAAAATAGCTCCAAATGAGTTGACCAAATATGGAGCAATATGTCACATTTGGCTGCCGAAAACATGGCGGAAAAACGTTTTATGACTTTATAAGGACACTTTTGGTTATTAAGTTTAATATTTGGTTCTCAGACCCTTTTGGGTTCAAAGAAAAAAGTGTCAAATGCCACAAAATTTTGGTGAATGTGTGTCAGTTATAATGCCTACTACTTTGGGAATGGTGACATTTTGATTAAACTGGCTTTTTTAAGACATTTGACAGTAAAAACTAACGATACGAAACACTGACGTTTCGATGTCACTGAAATCATTATCAAAGTGATAAGCAAAGTACTTTTTTGAATTTCTAAAACCTTTGCACGCACGGAGTCTGATTGAATGTTTAATTTAGGTCTTATTATATTCTTCGAATTAACATCTCATGGATAAGACAGTCTCACTTTTCCTGTGCATTTCTTTAAGATGGTGAATTGTTCACTTAGGTCGGGGATCAGTCCACGATCCCGTGTCCAGTTTTCAGATGCTTGCCAATTGTGGAATGATGATGTTCTTCGATACGCTGATTGACGGCACGTGTAGCCAACATTAATCTGCATTTCATCGCACACACATTTTGATCATAAAAAGGCATCGTTTTTCCTAAATATCTTCAAGAAGCTTTACTATAACTTGACATAGTTTTGTGAAGGGTTTGACAAATGTAGTCCTTACAGTTTTTGATGCATCACTGTCGCTTAATGAAAAAAGTAAGGAAAACAGCAGCTTTGAAGTTTTGGGTAAGTACTTGGTGTATGCAACCCCCGGGGGGGGACTCCATTGTAAAAGGATCGGGTATGCTCGTCGGAAATTTTCAAAAATACCCTAAAAGATACCAAATCGCTGATTTTTACCCCTAAGAGATACGACGAGCATACCCGATCCTTTTACAACAGAGTCCCCCCCCCCCCCCCCCGGGTATGCAACACCAACTATACGCAGCACCAAGTGTACCAAAAAGATTGTATTTTGATGGACGTATTTTCTATCGATACACTTGGTGTTGCATACAACAATTACTTGCCTTTTTGCTGATTATGCTCTCCTGATTATGTATAGTCAAGAATACAGCGAAGCTCTTACATTAGTATTTTTTGATACATGCCGTTTTCGAATTAAAATCGATACCATTTATATTAGTGAAAGACTATGATAATATTTTGATCGTACTGGAAGTCCTAGCAACACTATGAATTCAGTTCGCATTACTGCTTTACGCATCCTAACTGTCGGTAAGGGTAGGATGCGTCTGTGGCATGAGTTGATTAGGTTTGTGTGTGTGTGTGTGTGGGGGGGGGGGGGGTAACATCTCGGTGGAACCAGCAATAATCCCTTTTTTCTGTTTAGTTTACTCATATTCAATCTACAAATCAAAGATTTCCTTGGTTATTTTGGGTGCGCTCCTAGCCGTTTTCAGCTCATGCTGGTAGTGAGTGAACGCGCTGTCAAAGCACACGCACTAAAAGGCGGACGAACAGCGAGCGAGCACGCGGTGTGACACAGTGTTGGCGCGCGTGGTTTTCCCCCTTATTTTGGCATTTGTTAATTTTCTATATGTTTATGGAGCTCCGCTATAACACAAGGGTTCCTGTGGTACCTAAAACTAACAGTACACTGCTCACCATAACGAAACTAAAAATCTAAATAAAATATAAACTTCACCTTCATACTTAGAGAAAATAACCATTCGTTATCAAATTCCAAACCATAAGACATTTCAGACGGTGGCAAGTCCACCAACTCACATGTGCCAGCACCACTTTTATCTGGACGAAAATTCGTTGCTGTGCAGCGTGAATTCCGAAGACATTTGTGACCACATGAAAGCATCGATTGCG
Organism: Telmatactis stephensoni; assembly: GCA_029948255.1. NCBI lineage: Eukaryota > Metazoa > Cnidaria > Anthozoa > Actiniaria > Isophelliidae > Telmatactis > Telmatactis stephensoni. The sequence goes on along the minus strand of JALIZF010001599.1, from coordinate 455,489 downwards.
GACCAAAAGACGTGTAGAAAACACCTTTTGAATTCCTGTAATTTTCTCTTACAGAAAAAATCGTCGCTTTATTTTCAGTGGCTTCCGCAATGGCCAATGATAAAAGCAAAGGTAAACCGAAAATTAAGGAGTTGAACATGGTTCTCGCTGGCACTAGCAAACTTTTCAATTCGAACTGTTTTGCTGGGTGCTATACGAAGTAAAAACCAAATGTTTTGTAGTCTGTAATTTAATAGCGATGACTGCTTTAATTTAAGTAAAAAGATGATATCGTTTCAATCACTCTGCTTCCTCTATAATGACTCTTGGACATTTCCCGCTTTCCAAATCTGTCAGCGCGTAGATACTTAGTAGACTGATAAGAGTAAAATAAGTGAATTTATCTTGCAAAATTAAAAGCAATAGACCTTTTTCTCAACTGACGGGCCATTTGACTGGCCAAGACAAAGTATTCTTCATTCTTTGAGTTTTAATTTCTTGTAGTATTTTTAATTCAACGATCTTTTAGAGATTTGCTTTTGTTTGTATTAATATTATTTTAAATTTGCTGCCTATCAATGTCTGGAAATTAAAGTTTGCTTTGAAGCGAGAAAATGCGCTAATTCGCATTCGCAGGCAGACATTAAAACTCAGAAGAGCTATTAAAAGAAAGACTAAGAAATAAATGACTGTGAATAAATAAACGAATGAATCAATTAGTTTTAGAATCGTCTGGATTTTAGTACTGACGTCAACCGGTCCGCAACACTTCCTTTTTTAAAAATGTGGTATGGGCAGAAGAAGCATAACTCAGTTTTCTAAATCTGGAAATGATAAAATATTTAACAATATTCCCTATACCATATAATATGATTATGTAATAGTAATAATAAACATCAATAAGCATAAAACTAAAAGTAAAGTCTTCATTATCATTATTAGAGTAGATTTCGTATGACTGTGAGAACAGCACCGCGCACGGTCGCGGCACGGTAATTACGCGTCAGGAATTTCAACTGTTTTTATTGTATACAGGGCACTGAAACGGACACGGTAGTTGATATATTTCTTCAGTCAAACTGCATGGTAGTGTTTTTGCAGGTGGGTTGAATACGATGATACAATTACCAAACAGTCATACCTATATGTTTTTGTATATCTGTACGACACAGTCACGCTAGAGTAGTTTTCGTATGACTGTGAAAACGGCACCGCACGTTCACAGCACGGTTAAGGCAGGAATTTCGAATGTTTTACAGCGGAGCTTCGCGAGCGGAGCACCATACCTAAGAAAAAATGGTAACCCATCGAGTTGATTTTTCATGGCTTGAGTATACGTCACTTCCGTACGTCCGTACGTCCGTCCGTGTACATCGCGATGCTGATTGGCTGATTGCTTTTTGGTGCCAACTACTTGATGCGCGCCGACACTTTGATAACTGATAATTTACATGTTTCATCGCAGTTTTAACTTGCAAAACTTAAAAATATCATTCAAACCTCGTAAAAATTTTGCGATTTTCATGATCATTAATCTGTGCCAATCTTGACGAGTTAAGGCGAAAAAAACCGTACGTTTGAATTTTTGTCGGGCCCGGTGTCGTTTCAAACAGTGCTCGAAAGACGAAGGACACAGAGAACATTTTCAAAGCTTGACAACTTTTTAGTTGGATTCGTATCGCGTAGCTACAAAAAACTTATCATAATGAATGAGTCATTGAGGATTGTGTATTTTTCGTTTCGTGAAGATGCCTTCAGTAAAGATGCCTTCTTAAAAATCTAGCTAAAGTTGGAAATCTCGTCTGTGGAGGCCCTCACTTTATATTACCAGGCTGGTTCTCTACGTACAGCAAAGGACGCCATGCAGGTAGGCACAAAATGCGAGGACGGATCCACGATCATCCTTCGATGCGTCGTTATAGGAATAGGAAACCGTCTAGACCATCCAGACGAAATTTTGGAAAAGTATTGAAGGCCTACTTTGCTCATTGTAACCCCCCCCCCCCCCCCCCTCCAGATAAATATTGCACAGTCTGTCCCTAATATCTTTGTTGTCGCTTTTCCTCAATCACAGAAAAGTTTGCTAAATGTTTTTTGTCTTCTACAGGCTATCATCATGGCGAAAACAAGAAGCAATGTAAGTCTAGCTGCCGTGAGAATAGACCCAAGTCAACAACAGCCTATTAAGGCGGACACAGAAAGTAAACGAACACACCTCAAACGACGATCTAGCCTTCCAACAACACAAGACGAAGTAAAGGCGGCGAAATACGAGACACAAAAACTCTCAACTTGTCGCGCAACATTGTTGCGTTGCAGGTTTTTGATCGATGTTGCGCGTTTTTCACCTCGCGGAAATCTCACTTGTTGCGTGAACAAGTTGAGATTCGCGAGGTGAAAAACGCGCAACATCGATCAAAAACCTGCAACGCAACAATGTTGCGCGACAAGTTGAGGGTTTTTGTGTCTCGTATTTCGCCGCCTTAACTTACAGCTTCCTTGCAACAAACCGCTGTGGTAGAAAACCCTTGTTTAGCCAAAAGTACAAACCTTAACTAAACTGGGCTCTTCTCAGCAACGACAACGTCCACACACTTCACTATACACTATGCTAAACAAACAACTCCAAAAGCTACACCTTGCAGTGCACTTGTTTGGAAGCCCGTACACACTCACACAACACAACCAGAACCAGAACCTCGAGGAATTCAACAAATAAAGCCAATGGACGCCTGATTGGGAAAATTATCTTAGAACTTTGGTTTACTCGAGGTCCGTTGTGCATACTAACCAGCCGAGGTGTCTTCATCTGTCAGTGCAGCTAGAAAATATGGAATGCGATTGATAAATTAATCTGAGTTGATAAAACAAATATAACTATAGTTGAATGAGTACTTTGTTCTGTGCTATATCGCTTTCCCCACATCAGAGTTATGAGATTTTCATACCAGGGATGTATTAACCTATAGAAAACATGTTTTTGAAGGAAAATGTATTGAAACTCGTCTTTTGAAATATTTTCTTTTGAGTTTGAAACTTTCAACCAATGACAGGCCTCAAACACAATAGACAAAAAAAGCTACCAATTTGTCATGTTCCCCACATAGAAATTTTATTTAAACCCACAAAAGAATTATCTCTAAAAGGAAATCATAAAGTAGATACAAAAAATAAAGATGTACTTTCCTACAAAGTTATAGCAATTTTTCATGATTTAACCAATAAGATGAACGGTTTGAATATATATACCACAATTTGAGCACCTTAATTTGTGCATTCCATGCCGCTCAGTACTACAATTCGTTAGACGGACCATACTTAATTCTGTTAAATATTTGCAGAAATTGAGGCGCGCACAGGCTCTTTTGCATCTCAGTCCGAATGGGCAATTTGCACGATGGCGTCATTATATTTTACTACAACTACCAGAATGCTCTACGAATTTTCTTTCTTATTCAGATTTTTATTCCCTTTTGAGAATAGTCAAACAAATGGCACTAATTATTTTACAAAAGAAAGTGGGCAAAGCATTCTGGTAGTTGTAGTATATGACGCCATAATGCTCAGTGTTTGACAAGTTAATAATTTTTACCAGACAAGAGACTGAGTAAAGCTAGGAAGACTAAGATTCCCTTAAATAGTTATATTGGAGGGAATTCTCTGCGAATATTTTCTAATGGGAACGAAAGTAAACAATGGGCTTTTTGGAAGTCTTGAATCATAATCTAAACTGAACATTTAAACTCGAATAAAAACTTGCAAGTAGCTAATGAAAACATATGACTATATAAGCTCTATAAAGCTCCAACTTTTCAAAACGCGTCAATTGCAACGCACATGAGTTCGAGTTCTTCGCTCAGTTGACTTTTAAAAACAAATTTCAGTATCTAGCTTGCATTTATAGCAATTTTCTCTTTGCAAGAGCTTGAATATAGCAATTACACTTCTGTCTAATTTCCAAAACCAACAAATTCTCAAAAATATCGAACAACAACCTTGAACACTACAGTTCTTCTTACCTTTGGTTTTGCTGCATTTTGAATTCAAATTTGTTCATCATTAGACCTTTTTGCCGTAACACTATTTTCCAACTTCTTGCATCTTGAAACAAAGAACTGCATCGTAGAATGTGCGGAATGTGAACTTCTTTTGTTTGAAATGAGACTTCCCTTTGTCTTTCAATCAAGAACACACATAACAATGAGGCTCCGAGCAACAGAACTTGGAGCCATATTCATGTCTTCTTGATTGGAAGACAAAGGGGAGTTTTATTTCAAACGAAAGAAGTTAACATGCAAGTTATTCCGCACACTCTACGGTGCAGTTCTTTGTTTCAAGATGCACGAAGTTGAAAAATAGTGTTACGAAGCAGCAAGTGATAACATGTCGAGAATGCATGAACCACTGGACGGAAGTGGCCTCAATTACGGTTTTAACCTGGCTTAGGGCTGCCTCTTTCATAAAGAGAGTCGTATATAGTCGCCCCAAAGTTTTTCGGGGCATTACAGTCGAGTGCAGAAGTACGAACAGCTAGAAATTATCCTTTCAAAATTATCCATTTGTCCAAGACAATGGAAGTTGAAAACATGCGCAGATGTTATCACTTGCTGCTCTATTGAAGTATGCGCTCGATATCACGTGGTCAAACAAATAATTCTCGACCAATCAAATTCCAAAATTGTTTGGAGGCGTATTTAGGGCGCTCTCTGATTGGTCAATCAGTAAAATTATTAAGCAGGAAAATCGTGCAAGGAATTATGCACGATCATAGAAAGACATCCAAGTGAACTTTAACAAAGTCTAACAAAATAACAATGGTTTGACTAGCATTTGCATAAAATATACAACAAACTACACAGTTTATATTCTAAAAAATCATTTTCGGCAGTGCAAAGCCTGTAAAAACTGCAAAGCTGCTAGCCTTGTAAAAAATACCTGAAGCTGATAATTGGCCTCATTTTAACGAGAAAAATTGTTTATTGCGTAGTTGAATTAAGGTGGCCCGCGGGTATTTATTGTGGGGAAGGCTCGATTTTTTTAGGTCAAATTTTGAACGGGTAAATAGCAATCGATTTCTGAAATTTTTGGTACGCAGAATAAGACATCTTTTAAAAAATGGTGTAACTTTTAAGGCAAATAGAATAAAAGTTTAGGAGATATAGTCGATATTCTCAAACCAGGCTTTTTATTTACTACGTGAGTACACGCCGCCAATGCTGATAGCATATCGTAAAGACCGTAAATATTCCCAGAGTTTAGGATACTCATGTTATGTTAGCAAATAAGAGATAATTAGTACTTGAATTAAATACTGCAAGGGATAGCCTTACAGATATATATTATAGGATTGTTATATAGAGTTGTATCGTACTGCATTTTTAAATCACTATGATTGATAGGTTCACATTTCTGTTCTCTCACTTTTCCTTAATTTCGATATTGCTGTCATAAGTTTAGTAGTAATCTGTAGCTTATGGTATGCAATACTGACAGTTTATCTTAGAATGTAAGTTCTTTCCTTTAGGAATGATAAAAAGCTTTTACTTTAAGTTTTACTAGCTACGCAACAAGGAATTCTATCTTGTCCTTCATAGTTGGACCAATAGGAATAGAGCTAGTTTCGTGTATACATAGAATGGTTTTCATTAACCCGTGAAACAAAGTGTATTAGTTAAAGTGTGATAGTCAAATAACAACAAAAGAACACAATGGAATTAGGGTGTATTAAAGAGTGATACAGTAAAGTGTGTTTCACGGGTTAATGAAATCCACTCTATCAATCAAGCTTGCGTATCATTTCGCATAAGTCAATTGCTTAGCAGTTATAAATTCCTATACGCCTAGTTTTGTAGTTCAGAGTACGTAGTAGTAGCAGTAGTTAGTCAAGAGTCGCATGTACTAGGACCAAGTACCTCTAGCAGCAAAAGAGAAATAAAGAGGAAGAACAAGAACGATCCCGAAAAAGTCATTGTTACATAAACGTGATGTGTGATCGTCCTTTATATACCACTTAATCCAGTCCCAGACTCTCTTTCTTGCCACTCCAGGACTCGCGGAGAAAGGAGAGTCCAGTATAACTTGCATGCGCATGTGCAAAATGAGCCAATCAGATTAAAGTTTTATTTTGAGAGCTTGCAATATGCAAACTCAGTGTGTTTTGCTGTCAAAAAATATGGTAGTGATGCGTATCGAAAAATTCACAAATACGTCTTTCCCAACTGTCCATCCGTAAATGGCCTGGAACTGCTCAAACTTTGGTAAAAGATTATAGTTGGTTTTTCCAAGTGCATAGCTCACTGAATCAACAAATTGCTTTCCGAAATGAGACTGATATCGTGTATACAAAACACTTTCTTCTTCAGCCATCTTGAATCATTAGACGACTTTATTTAGGATTTGTAACCACGCGATCACCACATGAATGTGGTGATCGCGTGGTCACTAAGCTGACATGCGCATGCAAGTTATACTGGACTCTCCTTTCTCCGTGAGTCCTGGAGCGGCATGAAAGAGAGTCTGGGACTGGACTATATACCACTGCGCAAGAAATCATTTTAGAATATATAGACGCGGGGCACTTATTCAGCATATTGTAACAGTTGTAATAAGCCCAAAGCGTGATGACGTTTTGACCCCTCTCTATACCAGAATCCTTTTTTTACTAATTATATTCTCGAGGGAATTTAAGATTTGAATATGAAAGGTTCTTGAAAAAGAGGGGATCAAAACGTCATCACGCTCGGGGCTAATTGGAGCTGAAGGCATATTGCCAAGGGTATATAGCTATTTCAATTAACGTTGTCGACTGAAAAAGGCCCAAAAAGGCTAAGGCCTAAAGGCTCTTTCATACGTCTTGTTTACTGAACCAAACTTCGCTGTAGGCTATCTAAGAAATTAAGGAATATGTGTCCGAAGTTGTAGAATTTGCAAGCATATGCAGTGAGTTTCTTATTGTAATAATTCACGGTGGTAAAAATTTCCATGATTCTGCTCTCAAAGCTTTAGCTTTAGGCTTTTGGAGCGACAACGTTAATGAATTAGCTATATATAAACGTGAAAATAACCGGCGGTGCGATTCGATTACTTTCTCCGTCAATTCGAAGGAAATCCGCGAATTTCGAAATTTATTTTCGTTACGCGTAAATTTGCGACAAAATGGCGCGTGAATTGTGACCATAACCTTTCCCCCTTTGGTTTGTGCAAAACGATCCGTGAAGACTCCTTTGTCGAAGGCGCATGCGTCAGTCGTGTACACATTCTTACTACCCTTAAAACCCGCCGCACACGTTGAGAAACCGCGTGAGGAAACTGCCACGCGAGGCACTTACCCCAGACGATTTCTCGCAACAAACGCTGCATCTTTGGCTACGCGAGGCCAAAAATAGAGCAGGTAAACGAGCACATGGTGAGAAAAGTGCCTCGCGTGGCAGTTTCCTCACACAGTTTCTCAACGTGTGTGGTGGGCTTAAGCTGAGCATTTAAAATGTCCAAAATATCTTTACCTATGACATAATCATTATGTACTCAAGACGCTTAGTGTCATGGGAAGCAAGGGTGGCCGAAGGGTGAAAGAGGCAGTCTGTCACCTTTGTGGTCCCGAGTTCGATTCCCGGACGGGGCATCATATATGGCTTGAGTTTCTTGTTCGTTCTCTCCCTTGCTTCGAGGGTTTTTTCTCCGATTACTCCGGTTTTCCTCCCTCAGTAAAAAACAAACTAGTTTCGATCTAAGCTGTGCTCCGTGATCAGGCATGGCTCGTATGGTGGCTGCTACGTGTATGCGTATGTAAATTTGTATGTAAATGTATAAATGTGCAACTGTTTATTATACTCTCGTAATGAAAGCGCCCTTGTATACCTTCGACTCGATCATGTTGAGCTGCGCCCTTCGTAATTCAGCACTTAGCTGCAAGGAAGGGTGATTAGCTATACCCCAAATTTATTTATTTATTTATTTCAAAAGTGAAGAACTTGATTTAATTGAAACCGGCCGCGAGAGAAAATTTCACCATTAATTAAAATTGTTTTCCCAAAACTAAAGGTAAACAGATAAAGAGGTTGATATCTTGTTTTTCCTATTGGCAATTTATAACATGCAAATTGAAGTGGGCAGGTGAAGTTTAATAAAAATACAAAAATAGAAGAAAATATCAAGTGTTTGAGCCAGCTGGCTCGATACTAACATCTTAAATCATTGAAGTGGGGCTAAGTACATTTTTATAGATAGTGATATACCTTGTCTCTTGTGCTGGGGCAAAGACAATCAACAAAAATATACAGAATGACAATTCGGCTTCATAAACACTTTACGACAAACGTTTTTTCATTAATGTCTTTTTTAAGAACTTAAACCAACAGCGTTGGAAGCGATTGTGAGTGTTTATGCTCTTCTATCTTGAATATGAAAGGAATACTAACGTCGCCAAGGCATAGCGATATAGCGGCCACTATTTCGATCGGTGAAAAACCTCAAACACAACATGGACAAAATGAATATCATTTCAATGTTGTTTTTTGTTATCAAGGATGAGGGCAAAGAAAGTAAACAAGTCATTACTTTTTGAGCTTTCTATTCTACTTTCATTAAGAGAAAAATCTTTATTTCTGAGCATGTTTGTTTTTGGTAGTCTTGACAACAGATAAAAACCAGTAAGGATAGTATTTAAGGAAGAAATATAAGACTAACTTCTTTTCTCTTTTAATGTTTTGCGGCTAATCTTAGCTTATTAATGTATTTTTAATTCGTGGCAATCTTTAAGCCCACGATAATTGCCAAAAACTGAAAAAAGGAAAAACAAGAAACAATGACAGTGGTCTAGTGGTTTGATCGATTGTAAAAACAAAAACAAAATCATCTTTCACCTCGCCATTGTCATGTGATTCCCAGCTGTCTTACGTGTTCAGTGCTCGATGAAACTTTCCTGACAGACAAATCTCACTGGCAATTTTGATATGGTCCATTTTTAGCCATCTTATCAATTTTAAAACGAAAGAGACTCAAATCGAGAGATAGAAAGAAAAATTAATAGTCTCATTGAATAAGTGAATTCTTAAATACTTTTGACCAAAAAAGGATCATCAAAATTAATGCGAAAGCAAAACAATTAAAAAATTCCGAAATTTCTAAATCGTCAACCGGATCTTCCTACTATCAAAGCTTTTTAACAATAAGGCTAATGCGTTTAGAAAAATATTTTACTGGTACATGTCTAAACTGGTTTGATTACAAGTTTGCCGTCAGCACTGTCAGCACTTGTTCAGTGCATTTTTCAATATTGTCTGTTTTATTGCGTGATTTTGTCTCATAGCTCCAAGCAAAAGAAAAATAAGATAAAATTTATTATTGAAATGGGAGGCGCTTTTAGATTAATTTTAATTAAACCTTGTTTTTAAGGCTTTCTTGGAAAATCAGTTGCTTCGCTATCATTGTTGACGAATTTTCTAAAAAAAAGTGACAGGTGAAACCTGCTAGATGTGATGGCTGACAGAATATTTTTTTCTTTATGACGGTTTTAATGCTTCAAGTGGGTGTTATCTCTATATTATATCACATTCAAAAGAATTGGCATTCTCCTATAATAATGGTCGAATTGGAAAAAAATATTCAATCCTGATGTTTTAAGCACCACATCATATCAGATCGTATAGAATAGAATCAGCTGGGGAGATGGTAGAGGGTTTGCCTTTGAATAGAGCTTCTATGTGCTCAGTTTGACTTCGAAGATTGCTATTGGCTGCCTATAACAAAATAATTGAATACTTATTAACAAACTCGCCGTCAGTTATCAGAAAACCGAGGGTGACGCATCGCCGCGGAGACTTCTCTTCGAGTTCTAAAACACCAGCTCTGAAAACACTATACAGGATTCTTTGAAAAGCAATAATTTCTTGACGAGCTACAGAGATAGATTCGTCCATCAATCACCACCTCTCATCCAATCTCTGAGCATCACTTCGAGATTGCTTGTGCTTTTTCAAGTTAACAATATGGGCAGATATTGGCTACTTTCATATTGTTTTTGTGCTTTAGCTCTGACAAGTAAGTGGATTTTATTTTACTGTGATTTTATTCAGTCCCAATGATACTGGAAACACTAATGATCTATCTATTGAACATTTTTCAACCACAACCAGAATTTCGATTGACTACATGCAGTTTGGGCACGGAAGACTTTTTCAGTAATGATTATTTTTCAGTTCTATTTTTACTTTGTAAAATAACAGCTTTTTTATTTCCTTGTGTTCCCAAGTGTGTTTTTCATTCTTTTTTAACTATCAACTCAAAAAATAATCTTCGAGTCCATCACGATTGTAAAATATGGTTCAGTTGCCATAGATACAATTGGGTAAATATTATGTTCCCATAGCAATTGAAAAGAGAATTCCTAGAATGAAGGTGCATACAGCTTGAATTACATTGATCAAAAATAAGGAATATTATAGTGGGATCAAGTGAATTTAATGCTAGCAATCAATACTAATGAAATCTTCGAATTAAGGAACTTTGATTCAATTTGGCAAAACTTTTCGTGTAAACTTGTGTATCTACTTGTTAAGTTTTCAGGAGAATTTCAGTTGTGGACTAGATTAGACTGATACCCACGAAATATTTAAAAAAAGAAGCCTTATAAATTCTCAGTCTGCCTTCTTGGAAACGGAAATCGCTTTGTTCCGCCAGCATCTAGAACGTTCTAAATTAATAAATTCATTATTGGTTAATGCTTCTTCGAAATTAAGACTTTGTTTATGAAACAACAGGGAAACATGCAATACTGAGCTGGTTTTTGTATAGTTGTATTCTACTAATAAAATTATGAATATACTTTAAAAATCGAGCAAAATTAAGAAAAGGAGGAGTACCTGTGTCAGTAGCAGTATTGGCAGAATATGCTCGTCGTGTCTTTAATTATTAAAATAAGCAAATTGGTATTAAAAAAGAAATTCTTAGTTGCTAAAGTCTTAAAAGCCATTCTGTTAGTCCTGAGTTGGAAACATTCTAGACCAGTTGTGAATGTTTTCAAACAATGGTTTTTCCCTTGCGAATTTTTTGCCTACAGAGATGCGTACGCATCACACAGACAAACGCTTCTAAGCACTCACATTTTCCTATGTATTGAAAGTTGGACCTTCGATGTGAAATTTAGAAGAGAAACTAAGCTATTCAAATGAAAATTTGAGGAAATATGCTTCAAAAGTCGTGTTTTGCATTGCCTACAATGCGCGCGCAATCTTGTTTGATGACGTAGCACGGCAACACGTCTATAAGTTTACACCGATTACCGGATAAGAATATAGTAATTCTTCAATCTTTTGTGTTGTTTGGAAAACGAAGACTACACAAAGAACACTTTGATCCAAAAGGGTGCCAGTTTGGCAGCCATTTTGTTCCAGCCTCGTTTCCAAGATTTAAATGAGTTGCTTAGCAACAACGTAAAGAGTGCGCGGAATCGCGTATATTTTTTCCGTTCTATTCTTTGTGGAGACGTAGTTCAATAAACCTAATGAAATTGCCAAACCACTGGGTAGCAAACAATTCAAAAAAGTAATAAAATTATTGCCATGTTTATGGTGTAAATATAATTTTTCTCGCAGTATGAACTGCGATGTTATTGTTAACTGAAGGCTGAGTTTTTCTTTCTGTGTTACGCTGAAAGTTAGTTGAAGAGGAGAAGAGTTTCTAATCAGTGTATATTGAAATTTATGCCAATAAATAAAGTAGATTGCAGGACTACAAAACATTTATTCTTCCTCGTATTGATAAAAGAAACAAAAAGAAGCCTTTTAACGCTTCCTATAACAACATTATTACATGTGTTTTTATATTATATCCATTTATTTCCATTACTTATAGTTTGGGCCTTATCCAATGTGCTTGTTAAAGATTTGGAACAAAAATGAAAGAGTAACGTTTAAGTTCGAGATGAATTTTTGATGACGCCAGTGATGCCAATGTGGATACGATTCAAAGTCCAACAAATGTACGAATAAAGGCCGAATTACACGCTAAGATTTGTCGGCCAGATTTGAGTTCTACTGCATGATTTTGGCACTCCAATTCATTAGATTTTCTTTTCAAAAAATCGTCCCGACATGAAAAAATCTGTTGCACTAATCGAGCCGATTTAATTTCTTTCTTTTCCCGAACGAAGTTTATCAAAAATCGGGCCGACAAATCGTAGCAAGTAACTCGACCTTAACAACGTAGAAATTAATGATTTTTTTAAAATATGGCTCTATTTTTTGTACAAGTTTCCAGTACTAATACTAGCATCTGAAACCTTAGGAATAAACAATTAATCGATGATATTAGAAAATGAAAGATAAAAACTTTATAAAAACGTACCGAATTTATTCCACGTTTCGACTCTGCTTAACATTTATTAGATCTAACATAACTGGTAATTTCTAGATGCATGTCTGTTGCCAAGTTCTCTTGCTCAAGATATCCACCCTGTAGATAAAACATCATCTCTTATTCGTCGTCAAAGGGCGTCACACTGAGCTATGATTTTTTGATGTGTCAATATGACGTCATGCTGTAACACGCTGTCATAACGTAATCGTCGCTTGTTTACTATTTACTAATGATCGACAGGAGAATCTTTATCAATGCCAAAAATTTTATTTAATAAAGAATTTGAATGAAGAAAAGTTGAAGGAATCTAGTTGTATTACGATGCCATCGAGGTTCTCTGAAGGCTCGGACATACACACGATGCACATTCAGTTTCTGCAACATTGACACCGTGTTGCACCGTGTGTCCATCCTTGTAAATATTGCGCGCAACAGTTGCAGGTTTAAGATCGAGTTCTACTTCTGCAACAATGCGTACAACACTGCAGGACAAACGTTACAACTGTGTTGCACGCGATGTTGCAAAACTAATGTTGCAGGAATTAAATGTTGTCTGTGTCCGGCCGGCCTTTAGTCGTCGAGCAAATAGTATCAAACTTTTAGAACTAAATTTCCTGAATCTTTATCTTTATGTTCGTAAGTTTATTTTATATCAAGAACAGTATAGTACAAAGTAACACATAAATACGTTCAAATGTTACAGTACTGTATTTATTCTAATAGACGTCCTGGGCGTTTATTAAAAAGTTAAGCTCGAAAGGGAAGTGTTTACTTCAAAACAGTCGTTTCTCCACTAGACGTCCTATATTCTTAAGAGCTAAAATCTTAAAAATCAGGACGTTCATGGGCATTGTTTCTGCGCATTTTGTCTGCGCATTTTCAAATCGTCGAAAATCCTTGGAAAAGTTCTTATTTTTATAATACCTTGTGGAAACCTTAGAAAATGATGAAAAACAACATTTTTCTTGCTTTTTTCGCAATATTTGGTTATGAAGTAGTTGAATTGTGGCGTCACGCTATCACGTACATACGTCATCAAGCATGCCCTCGGAGAGGAGCATTTTTTCCTTTTTTTCTTTTTTCTTTTCTTTTCTTTTCTTTTCTTTTCTTTTCTTTTCTTTTCTTTTCTTTTCTTTTCTTTTCTTTTCTTTTCTTTTCTTTTCTTTTCTTTTCTTTTCTTTTCTTTTCTTTTCTTTTCTTTTCTTTTCTTTTCTTTTCTTTTCTTTTCTTTTCTTTTCTTTTCTTTCTTTCTTTCTTTCTTTCCTTCTTTCTTTCTTTCTTTCTTTTCTTTTTCCTCGAAATTAAAAGCCGGTTTCTTTTAATCTTTGCGTATAAACGGAAAGAATACTTATATATTTTTTAATGTTTTTGTGCCCAAAAGATTTGTAGAAAGTGAAAAACGTAAGACGTGACATACAAGGAATTACGTCACGCACTGTCACACATGACATCGAAAGACATTTGAACAGCTCATATCTCAAAAAACCCTTTCCTATTTTCTTATTTTAAAGTACAACATAATAACTTACTTTATGGGTGAAATAAATAAATCTGACGACGGCATCAAATCAAAATTACATATTTTGTGCATAGTTGGAATAAAATTTCGCGTAATTTGGAGCCTACAAGTCTGCACATTTAGTCCAACAACATTTCGTGATTCTAATTTTCTACGCAAAAACAAAGTCTAATCAATTATGTGGTCTTTTTCTGGATTTATGTTAGGTATAGGGCCAATCAATTTATTTTTCAGGAAAATATGGCTCCTTTTTTACAGCTTTCCATTTTTGCGTTATCCGTGTGTTTTAACCGCAAGTAGGGTAAACTTCGAAGAAATCCGACGGCTAAATGAAGTCGACGACCCCAATTTTTATTTGCTTATTATACTTCTAGGATGCTTAACTTTAACCATGCAAATTTGTAAAGAAATCTGACGATGGGACCTTTTCCCGTGAACGTCCTTAACGATATTTGTACCCAGTTAGAGTATAGTGGTATGATCGGGCCCCATTTTTTTTTTTTTTTTTAATTCAACTTCCACTGAGTACATAAAATATAAATAATAGATAATTATAAATGGTTGAAATAATAAACTTAATAAAGGCAAGGAGAAAACTCAGTGAGGGACAGTCACGACAGAGCAAGCTCCAACTAGGTGAAAGCCCAATAAAATAATAGTGATAAAAAGAGGTATATATATATATATATATAAAAAAAGAATGAATAAATTCTAACACTATATAACAACATATATCAATACTATAATAAGTTCAATTAATACCTATTAAAAACAACACTGACGAAAGCTAGTTAAATTCCTAGTGGAATAACACTTTGGACACAAGGACTTCCAAGTATAAACGTTATCCTGATCAAACGTATTAATAAGGGCTTTTTTATAGTGTTTAACTAATGCTGCTTTGAAAGCATTAACGCTAGGTAAGGTTCTTATTGACGAAGGCAAAGAATTCCATAACTTAACAGTTCTGTTAAAATAACTACGTTGAAAAAGAGACGTTCTACATTTCAAAGGCTGATAATCTAATGAACAGCTATGGCGAGTAGACATAACTATTACTTTAGGTTGGATAAACTCTGTAATATCAATATTATATATGCCGTTAATGGCCTTAAAGAAAAATACTAAATCTCTAATTTCATGCCAGTATGACACTGGCAAGAGGTTCAGTTTAATAAGTCTTTCTTTATAAGGAATAAGGGCGTCTGGGTACCCTAAAATATACTTTGTTGCTCGACGTTGAACTCCCTCAATTGTTCGTAAACCACCATTTGGTGAACTGGAAAAGCGGGAGGAGCGGAGCGTCTATTGGAGAGGGCGTGTATTAGATAGTAGGCGTTTATTAGAATAAATATCGTATGTAGCTTTGGACAAAATTGAATTTCCTGCATCTTCATACAATATTGAGGTGAGAAGCACGCGCAACAAAGAATATAGATCATTGCTCGAATTTATTCGGTGTTAACAAAGCTCCTTAGCACTCTTAGTGCCTCCATGATAAAAATATATAAAATCCTGCAATCATGCGATAAATACAGTTCGGAAAATGAATTTTATAAATGAAATTTGGATTTCACGTTGCTACCAAGCAACCAACAAACCAACCAACCATCCAACCATCCAACCAACCATCCAAC